>JAOYRS010000006.1:10807500-10809853 GCA_032432895.1 Dryadula phaetusa
TAGGTTAGGTTAGGTTAGGTTAGGTTAGGTTAGGTTAGGTTAGGTTAGGTTAGGTTAGGTTAGGTTAGGTTAGGTTAGGTTAGGTAGGTTAGGTTAGGTAGGTTAGGTTAGGTTAGGTTAGGTTAGGTTAGGTTAGGTAGGTTAGGTTAGGTTAGGTTAGGTTAGGTTAGGTTAGGTTAGGTTAGGTTAGGTTAGGTTAGGTTAGGTTAGGTTAGGTTAGGTTAGGTTAGGTTAGGTTAGGTTAGGTTAGGTTAGGTTAGGTTAGGTTAGGTTAGGTTAGGTTAGGTTAGGTTAGGTTAGGTTAGGTTAGGTTAGGTTAGGTTAGGTTAGGTTAGGTTAGGTTAGGTTAGGTTAGGTTAGGTTAGGTTAGGTTAGGTTAGGTTAGGTTAGGTTAGGTTAGGTTAGGTTAGGTTAGGTTAGGTTAGGTTAGGTTAGGTTAGGTTAGGTTAGGTTAGGTAGGTTAGGTTAGGTTAGGTTAGGTTAGGTTAGGTTAGGTTAGGTTAGGTTAGGTTAGGTTAGGTTAGGTTAGGTTAGGTTAGGTTAGGTTAGGTTAGGTTAGGTTAGGTTAGGTTAGGTTAGGTTAGGTTAGGTTAGGTTAGGTTAGGTTAGGTTAGGTTAGGTTAGGTTAGGTTAGGTTAGGTTAGGTTAGGTTAGGTTAGGTTAGGTTAGGTTAGGTTAGGTTAGGTTAGGTTAGGTTAGGTTAGGTTAGGTTAGGTTAGGTTAGGTTAGGTTAGGTTAGGTTAGGTTAGGTTAGGTTAGGTTAGGTTAGGTTAGGTTAGGTTAGGTTAGGTTAGGTTAGGTTAGGTTAGGTTAGGTTAGGTTAGGTTAGGTTAGGTTAGGTTAGGTTAGGTTAGGTTAGGTTAGGTTAGGTTAGGTTAGGTAGGTTAGGTTAGGTTAGGTTAGGTTAGGTTAGGTTAGGTTAGGTTAGGTTAGGTTAGGTTAGGTTAGGTTAGGTTAGGTTAGGTTAGGTTAGGTTAGGTTAGGTTAGGTTAGGTTAGGTTAGGTTAGGTTAGGTTAGGTTAGGTTAGGTTAGGTTAGGTTAGGTTAGGTTAGGTTAGGTTAGGTTAGGTTAGGTTAGGTTAGGTTAGGTTAGGTTAGGTTAGGTTAGGTTAGGTTAGGTTAGGTTAGGTTAGGTTAGGTTAGGTTAGGTTAGGTTAGGTTAGGTTAGGTTAGGTTAGGTTAGGTTAGGTTAGGTTAGGTTAGGTTAGGTTAGGTTAGGTTAGGTTAGGTTAGGTTAGGTTAGGTTAGGTTAGGTTAGGTTAGGTTAGGTTAGGTTAGGTTAGGTTAGGTTAGGTTAGGTTAGGTTAGGTTAGGTTAGGTTAGGTTAGGTTAGGTTAGGTTAGGTTAGGTTAGGTTAGGTTAGGTTAGGTTAGGTTAGGTTAGGTTAGGTTAGGTTAGGTTAGGTTAGGTTAGGTTAGGTTAGGTTAGGTTAGGTTAGGTTAGGTTAGGTTAGGTTAGGTTAGGTTAGGTTAGGTTAGGTTAGGTTAGGTTAGGTTAGGTTAGGTTAGGTTAGGTTAGGTTAGGTTAGGTTAGGTTAGGTTAGGTTAGGTTAGGTTAGGTTAGGTTAGGTTAGGTTAGGTTAGGTTAGGTTAGGTTAGGTTAGGTTAGGTTAGGTTAGGTTAGGTTAGGTTAGGTTAGGTTAGGTTAGGTTAGGTTAGGTTAGGTTAGGTTAGGTTAGGTTAGGTTAGGTTAGGTTAGGTTAGGTTAGGTTAGGTTAGGTTAGGTTAGGTTAGGTTAGGTTAGGTTAGGTTAGGTTAGGTTAGGTTAGGTTAGGTTAGGTTAGGTTAGGTTAGGTTAGGTTAGGTTAGGTTAGGTTAGGTTAGGTTAGGTTAGGTTAGGTTAGGTTAGGTTAGGTTAGGTTAGGTTAGGTTAGGTTAGGTTAGGTTAGGTTAGGTTAGGTTAGGTTAGGTTAGGTTAGGTTAGGTTAGGTTAGGTTAGGTTAGGTTAGGTTAGGTTAGGTTAGGTTAGGTTAGGTTAGGTTAGGTTAGGTTAGGTTAGGTTAGGTTAGGTTAGGTTAGGTTAGGTTAGGTTAGGTTAGGTTAGGTTAGGTTAGGTTAGGTTAGGTTAGGTTAGGTTAGGTTAGGTTAGGTTAGGTTAGGTTAGGTTAGGTTAGGTTAGGTTAGGTTAGGTTAGGTTAGGTTAGGTTAGGTTAGGTTAGGTTAGGTTAGGTTAGGTTAGGTTAGGTTAGGTTAGGTTAGGTTAGGTTAGGTTAGGTTAGGTTAGGTTAGGTTAGGTTAGGTTAGGTTAGGTTAGGTTAGGTTAGGTTAGGTTAGGTTAGGTTAGGTTAGGTTAGGTTAGGTTAGGTTAGGTTAGGTTAGGTTAGGTTAGGTTAGGTTAGGTTAGGTTAGGTTAG